>JAPDNY010000003.1:239260169-239287669 GCA_029375565.1 Gekko gecko | reverse complement strand
GGAGAAGGAGAAGGAGGAGGAGAAGAGCAGCTGATTTTTCTTTCCCTGGGAGGTGGAAACCCAAATGTCCAGGTGGTCTGTTGGTATAGGGCAGGTTCAAGGTATTGTGTTGCCCCAAGGAAGGCATAGTGTGGTCTCTTCCTTTGCTATGGTCAGTGAGGTCTAAGCTGACCTGGACATAGGCTTGCCAACTCTGGGTTGAGAAATTCCTGGAGATTTGGGGAGTGGGAACCAAGGTCACGGCTCAGCGACAGAGCCTCTGCTTGGCTTCTAGAAGGTCCCAGGTTCAATCCCCAACGTCTCCAGTTAAAAGGAATCAGGTAGGAAGTGATGGGGAAGATCTCTAGCTGAGACCCTTGGGAGCCACTGCCAAACTGAGTAGACAGTACTGACCTTGATGGACCAGGAGTCTGATTCAGTAGAAGGCAGCTTCATGGGATGCCAGGAAGTCCACCATCCAAAACAGCCAATTCCCCCAGGAGAACTTGCTGCCTGTACTTTGGAGATCAGTCGTAATTCCGGGAGATCCCCAGGCCCCTGAAGATTTGCAGCCCTACCTGAACAGTGGTGGAATACGCCTAGGAATCAAGCTCTCTTACCTCTAGCACTGCTGATGTCTGGCAAGGAGTCCATTCTCTACGATGGGTTGGCATCTCTTTCGTTTTGCCAGCCGAAGCAGTCGCTTGGATTTGGGTAAAGAATCAACCACAGATCAATGTCGGGACAGATGGCGTCCAAACGGGTCCGCCTCTTAAAGGAGGATACCAGAACCTGAGACGTGACTCAGTGGTAGACCATCTGCTTGGCATGCAGAAGGAGGAGGAGGAGGAGGAGGAGAAGGAGAAGGAGAAGAGGAAGAGGAAGAGGAAGAGGAAGAGGAAGAGGAAGAGGAAGAGGAAGAGGAGGAAGAGGAAGTCCCCTCCCGGTTCTCCCAGATCAGAGTCCGCGTGCTGGAGAGCCAGTTTGGCGTAGTGGTTAAGTGTGTGGATTCTAATCTGGGAGAACCGGGTTTGATTCCTCACTCCTCCACTTGCACCTGCTGATGTGACCTTGGGTCAGTCACAAGCTCTGGCGCACAGCTATTCCTGAAAGAGTAGTTTGTGTTAGGAGTTCTCTCAGCCCCACCTACCTCACAGGGTGTCTGTTGTGAGAAGGGGAAGGGAAAGGTGTTTGTAAGCCGCCAAGCGAAGGGCAGGGTATAAATCCAATCTCTTTTTCTTCTTCTTCTTCTTAGCCACTACACCAAATTGGCAGTCTCAGTCCAGGTTAGACTACCAAGAAAGTCCAGGGTTGCTGTGGTCTTGGCATTGTAGGACCTGACGTTTCACCAGTAGCTGTGACTGGCATCCTCAGAGGTATAACACAGAAAGATGGGAGTACTCTCTGTGTCAAGGTGTCTGAGGAGAAAAATGGTAGGCAGGTAATTTATATCTACTCAGGAAGATGGGGTAGGGCTGAGTCATTATCATGTAGGAATTCCCCAGGCTGTGAAACATGTTAATGGAGGAGCTTTCCTGAGGAGGTTTCTTTTGCATATAGATTGGCTGTTTCCTGAGGAGGTTCTTTTGTATATGGATTGGTTGTTTCCTGAGGAGGTTCTTTTGTATATGGATTGGCTGTTTCCTGAGGAGGTTCTTTTGTATATGGATTGGCTGTTTCCTGAGGAGTGTTCTTTTGTATATGGATTGGTTGTTTCCTGAGGAGGTTCTTTTGTATATGGATTGGCTGTTTCCTGAGGAGGTTCTTTTGCATATGGATTGGTTGTTTCCTGAGGAGGTTCTTTTGTATATGGATTGGTTGTTTCCTGAGGAGGTTCTTTTGTATATGGATTGGCTGTTTCCTGAGGAGGTTCTTTTGCATATGGATTGGTTGTTTCCTGAGGAGGTTCTTTTGTATATGGATTGGTTGTTTCCTGAGGAGTGTTCTTTTGTATATGGATTGGCTGTTTCTGAGGAGGTTCTTTTGCATATGGATTGTTTCCTGAGGAGGTTTCCTGTTTCCTGAGGAGGTCCTTTTGCATGTGGGTTGGCTGTTGATATTCTAATCTCATCTGCTACTGGTGAAACGTCAAGTCCTACCATGCCAAGACCATGGCCAGACAACCCGGGAAATCTACAACAGCTGATGAACTCCGTCCGTGAAAGCCTTCGACAACGTATTCATCATCATCATCATCATCAACAACATCATCATCATCCATTTATATTCCACCCTCCCTGCAAGCAGACTCAGGGCAGATCACAGTAGGTTCTAAAACACACAAATACAATATGACAGAGTAATTAAAATGCCGAATCTGTTAAAAACAGATTAAAGCAGGGGTGTCAAACTCATTTGCTATGAGGGCTGGATCTGACATAAATGAGACCTTGTCGGGCCGGGCCACGTGTGTCATAAAATGTAATGCCAGGTAAAGGTAAAGGCAAAGGTTCCTTTGCTCGAAAGCCAGTCGAATCCGACTCTAGGGTTGCAGTGCTCATCTCCGTTTCAAAGCCGAAGAGCCAGCGCTGTCCGGAGACGTTTCCGTGGTCATGTGGCCGGAATTACTAAACACCAAGGTGCACGGAACGCTGTTACCTTCCCACCGGAGTGGTACCTATTTATCTACTTGCAATTTCTTGCTTTCAAACTGCTAGGTTGGCAGGAGCTGGAACTAGAGACGGGAGCTCACTCCGTCATGCGGCACTCACGGGTCTTGAACTGCTGAACTACTGACCTTCCACAGCCTGCAGTTCAGCGTCTTAACCACTTGAGCCACCGCAGCTTTATAAAGGACACAAACACAAAGGTGTTGTTTTTTTTTACCTTAAAATAAAAACATGCTTAAAACACTAGCACTCTTGCAATATTTCGTTTATTTAACAGTGTCTGATCACTGATGCCTCTCGCTCTGAATTATCGCATCAAAATGTCTGCGCCGCTGCATTCTCGAGTGTGCTGTTACGGATGCAGTGTGTATCTGTAAGCTGCAAACCTGCTTTTGATTTATTGCCCTTCGCCGCAGAAATCTCACGCTCGGCATCCTGAGTCTAGGACCCAGGTTCAAAACATGAAACGGCTGAGCGATTGAGAGAGTCTGGCAAGGCAAGCTACGGTGCAGCAGCAGGGGCAGAACTGGAAGCGGGAGACGGCCGGTTCCACTGCGGTCCTGATGGAAGCCCTCCGGGGGCCTGACCTGGCCCTTGGGCCATATGTTTGACACCCCTGGTTTAAAACAACATTCACCACATTCACATACACTGCCCTGAGTTTCTCGAAGGAATTGATAGGCCGATACATAGCACCCTGGATGCATGCAGCCAATGCCTAGCAAAACAGTAAGCCTACATCTCAGGGAGACAGCTAGATTGGGATCCATCAGCTCAGACTATTTGAATAACTGCAAGTTTACTTTATTTTATTATTTGCATTTATATCACACCCATCTGGGGGAGAGGCTCAGGGTGGGGAACATCATTATAATAAATACAGTTTCAGTTTAAAACATCATAAAACATTATAACAATTAAGACAACGGGGACAGCTTGAAGCAGCATCAGTTGGCTATAAAGTTCTGGCCAGAAGTCTCAGTGAATTAAAGGCCAGTTGCCGGGGAGCCAGTTTGGTGTAGTGGTTAAGTGTGCGGACTCTAATCTGGGAGAACCGGGTTTGATTCCCCACTCCTCCACTTGCACCTGCTGGTGTGACCTTGGGTCAGTCACAAGCTCTGGCACAGCTGTTCTCTCAAGGACAGTTTCTGTCAGAAGTTCTCTCAGCCCCACCTACCTCACAGGGTGTCTGTTGTGGGGAAGGGAAGGGAAAGGAGTTTGTAAGCCATTCTGAGACGTCTTTGGGCAGTGAAGGGCGGGGTATAAATCCAAACTCCTCCTCCTCCTCCTCCTCCTCCTCCTCCTCCTCCTCTTCTTCTTCTTCTTCTTCTTCTTCTTCTTCTTCTTCTTCTTCTTCTTCTTCTTCTTCTTCTTCTTCTTCTTCTTCTTAAATAGACAGGTGATTTTTGCAATATACTTCTTGGGAGGTTTATTTACTGCACTCAGTATCACCCTTCTATGACTGGGCAAAACTCTGCTGCATGTAACCGAATATCCCGATAATTATACCCTATTGAAGTCCCTCCCCTCCACAAAACCCCACCCTCCTCAGACCCCACCCCCAAATCTCCAGGACTTTCTCAAATGGCAGCGGGCAACCCGAGGCATCCATTTTCTCCAGGGGAACTGATCTCTGTCGTCTGGAGATCAATCGTAACAGCGGGAGATCCCAAGGCCCCACCTGGAGGTTGGCACCCCTAGTTTGGGGCCCCATCGCCGTCTGCGCCTGAACCTGTTGCCGAGAGGTCTCGCCCGCTTATCCTCAGGCCTTTCTTGCTGCCAAAACACATCCAGCTGATCAGCACCGAGCAAGAAAGCAGATGAGATACTGGGTGACAGACGAGGGAGACGGATGACGTGACGACCGAAAAAGATTTGCAAACAGTCAAGGCGGCATCGTTTATTCCCGTCAAGGCGGGGCGTGTGTGTCATTTTCTTTCTATTTTTTTTCCCCAAGGGGGAAGCTGGATGGTTAGTGGTTTGAAATACATTATCTTCCCTTTCAGGAGGCAGCATAAACAAAAGGACGGGTTCTTTGACAGGCTGCCAAATGCGGCATCGGGGGCTCGCCCAGGTGGCACTGATTTGAAGGGCTGAGTGTGTGCCGAACCCCCACCTGAAGAGATGCAGCCCATAAAGACGTTAAGACCATAAGAACATAAGAGACACCTTATTGGATCAGGCCAACGGCCCATCCAGTCCAACAACCTGTGTCACACAGTGGCCAAAACCCAGGGGCCATCACCAGTGGGGCCAGAACTCCCGAAGCCCTCCCACCGTTGCCCCCCAAGCACCAAGAATACACAGCGTCACTGCCCCAGACATAAGAACATAAGAGAAGCCATGATGGATCAGATCAATGGCCCATCCAGGCCAACACTCGGTGTCACACAGTGACAAAACCCAGGGGCCATCAGGAGGTCCACCAGCGGGGCCAGAACTCCCGAAGCCCTCCCACTGTTGCCCCCCCAAGCAACAAGAATACACAGCGTCACTGCCCCAGATATAGGAACGTAAGAAGCTATGTTGGATCAGATCAATGGCCCATCCAGGCCAACACTTTGTGTCACATAGTGGCCAAAACCCAGGGGCCATCAGGAGGTCCACCAGTGGGGCTAGAACTCCTGAAGCCCTCCCACTGTTGCCCGTCAAGCACCAAGAATACACAGTGTCACTGCCCCAGACATAAGAACATAAGAGAAGCCATGTTGGATCAAATCGATGGCCCATCCAGGCCAACACTCTGTGTCACACAGTGGCCAAAACCCAGGGGCCATCAGGAGGTCCACCAGCAGGGCCAGATCTCCAGAAGCCCTCCCACTGTTGCCCGTCAAGAACCAAGAATACACAGTGTCACTGCCCAGACATAAGAACATAAGAGAAGCCATGTTGAATCAGATTGATGGCCCATCCAGGCCAACACTCTGTGTCACACAGTGGCCCAAACCCAGGAGCCATCAGGAGGTCCACCAGTGGGGCCAGAACTCCAGAAGCCCTCCTACTGTGGCCCCCCCAAGCACCAAGAGGACAGAGCATCCCTTGCCCCAGACAGAGTGTTCCATCTAGATCTTGTGGCTAAGAGCCTCAGATATTGGTTGTAATAGCGAGAGACTTTCAGCCAACACCGGGAAGTTGCAATCCTAGCTGGCAACCCAATGGATGATGGACTCTATGGCATCACAACCCAGCTGAAGTTCCTCCCCAGGTTTCACCCCCAAATCTATAGGAATTCCCCAACCCAGAGATGGAAACCCTGGGCAGAAGACAGGTGGAAACATTTGAAAACAGCAAGAAATCAACTCACACAGCTCCCAGAGAGCGTGAATGCAGTAGCACCTGTAAGACCAACAAAATTTGTGGCAGGGGAGTAGCATTTGTGAGTGACTGCTTACTTCTCCAGAGTCCAGCAGCACCTGAAAGAGTAACAAAGTTTGTCGCACGGGATGAGCTTTTGTGAGTCACTCAAGAAAGCTCCTCCCCTGCCACAAATTTTGTTAGTCTCTAAGGTGCTAAGGTTAGTCTCTAAGGTGTAAGTCTCTAACAGCATTCCGTGCACCGTGGTGTTTAGTCATGCCGGCCACATGACCACGGAACCGTCTTCGGACAGCGCTGGCTCTTCGGCTTTGAAACGGAGATGAGCACCGCAACCCTAGAGTCGGATTCGACTGGCTTTCCAGCAAGGGAACCTTTACCTTTACCTAAGGTGCTACTGGACTCTTCCTCTTTTCTACTGCCACCGACGGACGAACACGGCTGCCCGTCTCGACCCAGTTCCCAGAGAGAAAGAAACTCAGACCAGGTTTTTTTCAGTCGACTGCGATTCTCATTGACTAGAGGCAGACGTTGACTCCCCGCCTCTCTCTGGCTCACTTGGACTGGAAAATCTATTAAGAGCTGTTCGGAGCATCGCAAGCAGAGAAGCGGAGAGGGGCGTCCTGGTGGAGCTGGCGGATGTCTGCGGACCTCTCAGTGTGACGGGCTTTCGGGGAAGGCCCGCCACCCACCACGGCCGGGAGCTGGGCAGTTCCTTTGAAACCCTCATGATGGATGACACCGGTGGGCTTCGTGGAGGCCTTGTCTCGAATCCCAGATCTTCGTTTTCAAATGCAACTGTGTGGCTAAGAAGCATTGGTACCTCCATCTGAAGAAGAATCTTCTCTGGTTCCTTGGCAAGCCCCATGGAAAAAGCATTAAACTGAGCATCTCCTGGACCTCACCCTCCGGGCTACAGCTGCCAACCTGCAGGTGGGAAGAAGCTGAAAATGAGAGATCACGGGAGGCAATGGAAATCCCAAAACAAAATCCATGACAAAAATAACGAAGAGTCAATAAAGATTTGTGGCAGAATCATTTACTGTAGAGATGCTGTAGAAAATCCACTTCTTTTATCGCTCGCACGCTAACAAATGCTGCGCAATGTAATCCAGCTAATACATTGTGAAAACCTTGGGTTCTGTTGTTAGAGAGTCAACATGGACTGTTTCCTTCAAGTAGTAGTAATTGATAAGAACTGTGATTGCTACACGCTCAGACGAAGCGAATATTGGGAAACGAATGGTTTACATTGCGCAGCATCCGTTATCGTGTGAGCGAGAATAGAAGAGAATTTTCGACAGCATTTCTACAGTCAATGATTTTGCAAGATGTTTTTATTGACTCTCTGTTATTTTTGTAACGGATTCTGTTTTTGGATTTCAACCTCCAGGTGGGGGCTGGAGATCTCCAGACTACATAGATCACTTGTTTATCCATTGAACCTAGGTTTTTATGCCACTTCACCCAGAGAAAATGACTGATTTGGAAAGCGGACTGCATGGCCTTATATCCTACCAAGTTCCCTCCCTTCCCTAAGCCCCACCCTCTCCATTGTCCACCCCTAAAACCTCCAGGTATTTCCCAACAGAGAGCTGGCAACCCCACTCAGGTCAGCAATCTGTTTCCAGCATCAAGGCACAGCTATGGAACCTGTAGAGACACCATGAAGGTTCTTTGAGAACATACACAGAGCAAGGTGGTGGGACGGTTGGTCGCAAGATTTTTCTTTTTTTAAAATGCAGCCTCGATTACTTTCCAGAAGTTCTAACCAGAAGTGACAAAGAGTAGCTCTAGGAATCGCTGAAAGCTCTATGATAAAACCATAGAGTTCCCATTCGTTCCTAGAGTAAGTCTTTTGTCACTTCTGGTGAGAACTTCCGGTAAGGACACAAACCTCCATAGGGATGGGTTTTTTTACAATTTTTCACCTGCCACAACTCCAAGTGTTGGTGGGCAACAGGACATGGGGCAGGGGGTCCCTGAACCCACTGGGAGCTTGGCAGTCCGAAAACGGAGTGTGCTTTCTCCCTCCACAGAGTAATCAGTCACTGTGCAGGCAGCATTCCCCACTTCCAGGTGGGACCTGGAGATCTCCCGGTGTTACAGCTCATCTCCAGACAACCGAGATCAGATCCCCTTGGAGGAAATGGCAACTTCAGAGCTCTAGTGGTTAAGAGCGGTGGACTCTAATCTGGGAGAACTGGGTTTGATTCCCCACTCTTCCACATGCAGCTAGCTGGGTGACCTTGGGCCAGTCACAGTTCTCTCAGAGCTGTTCTCTCATGAGCAGTTCTCTCAGGGCTCTCCCAGCCCCACCTACCTCACAGGGTGTCTGCTGTGGGGAGGGGAAGGGAAAGGAGATTGTAGGCTGCTCTGAGACTTTGAGTGAAGGGCAGGGTATAAATTCAATCTCCTCCTCCTCCTCCTCCTCCTCCTCTTCTTCTCCCCAAATCTGCCCTCCCCAGGGTTCCAGTGCCCAAATCTCTAGGAATTTCCCAGTCTGGAGTTGGCAAGGCCATCTGTGTGCCTAATTCCAACAAATGCAGGATCCCCCATCATTACCCCATGCCCTTTCAAAGAAACAATCCAACTCCTTTGCGAAACCCAGCGGCATACCTGCACAAAACTCATTTTCCAATGCACCATTCCCCACCCTCACTGCACAAACGGTGTTCAGCCGCGCATTGGAATTAACTCTCCGAGGAGTCGTTCCTTCCTCATGCCTCTCCCTCCCAATTCTCTTCAGTGTTTACTTTCCAGTAATGCACGTAATTTTTTCCTGCCCGAGATCGGCATAGATCCTCCCTGACAATTTTCTCTCCCCCACCTTGTTTTCTAGGAAAAGATTGGGGAGTTTCTTCAAATACCTGATACGCCAGTTACCAATGAATCATTTCCTCTGCTGTCTCTCTCTCTCTCTCTCTCTCTCTCTCCCCCTCTCTCTTTACACATATATATATCTTTGCCTGCGGTTCTTTCTCCGTTTGCATGTAGCAGACTGGGATCAAATCGTCTCTCCCAATCGCTCCGCCAGAGGTTTTCAGAGCAGAGGTCAATTTGAGTCTTGAAACTTCCTTTGAGAGCCAAAATTTTTCTCCAAACATAAGAACATAAGAGAAGCCAATGTTGCAGCAGGCCAACGGCCCATCCAGTCCAACACTCTGTGTCACACAGTGGCCAAAAATACCAGGTGCCATCAGGAGGTCCAGCAGTGGGGCCAGGACACTAGAAGCCCTCCCACTGTTGATCCCCCCCAAGCACCAAGAATACAGAGCATCACTTGTCCCAGAGTCCTTATCTATACCTTGTGGCTAATAGCCACTGAGGGACCTCTGCTCCATATGTTTATCTAATTCCCTCTTGAAGCCATCCATGCTTGTAGCTGCCACCACCTCCTGTGGCAGTGAATTCCATGTGTTCATCACTCTTTGGGTGAAGAAGGACTTCCTTTTATTTGTTCTAACCTGACTGCTCAGCAATTTCATTGAGTGCCCATGAGTTCTTGTCTTGTGAGAAGGAGAAAAGTACTTCTTTCTCAACCTGCTCTATCCCATGCATAGTCTCATAAACCTCGATCATGTCACCCCTCAGCCGTCGTTTCTCCAAGCTAAAGAGCCCCAAGCGCCTCAACCTTTCCTCATAGAGAAAGTTCTCCAACCCTTTTATCATCCTAGTTGCCCTCTTCTGCACTTTCTCCAATGCGACAATATCCTTTCTGAGCCTTCCTCAGTGCTGCTTCCTGGCACTGGGATGAGAGGTTGACTGCCTCTGAATGTGGAGGATTCCCTCAGCCACCATGGCTAGTAGCCATTGATGGACTTATCCTCCACGAATCTAACTAATCCCCTTTTAAAGCCATTTGAACCGCTGGCCATCCCTACATCTTCTGGCAACGAATACCACATTTTAATCACTCTCTGTGTAAAGTAGTATTTCCTTCTCTCCGTCCTGAACCTACTGCCCGTTAGCTTCATTTGGATGCCCTCGAGTTCTAGTATTTTGGAAGAGGGAGAAAAAGTTCTTTCTTACCACCCCATAGATAATTTTATCAATTTGTATCGTGCGCCCCCCACTCCTGTTGTCTCTTTTCTAAACTGTGAAGTCCCAGCCTCTCTATCCTTTCCTCCTAGGGAAGGGGCTCCAACCCCCTCGTCGTCTTGATTGCCCCTCCCTCTGTACTTTTCCCAGCTCTGCAATGTCCTTTTGGAGATACAGTAACCCGAACGGTACACTGGCTGAGTTCAGACTGCGCCAATTTGCCCCAGCAGAGCACCGTTTCAGCGACGCTTTAAACCTGCATTGAAGGGGGCGTTCACACAGGCATATCTGCCTGGTGTTCCTCACCCATAGGCAACCCAGGCTGTTCTACTTTCTTCCCGCGTTTAATAGATACCTCACGAAAGTGGTAGCAGAAGAAGAAAAGTGAAGAAGAGATTGGATTTATACCCCACCCTTCACTGTTTTGAGTCTCAGAGCAGCTTACAAACTCCTTTCCCTTCCCCTCCCCGCAACCACTGCCGGCTCACCCACTAGGTGAGCTAGGCGCTCGTCTAGGGCGCTGGGGTCCACAGGGGCGCCAAAGCACCCCTGCCCCGCCCCCCATGAAGCCGGCGCTGGGAGGGAAGGGGCGCCCGTTCAAACAGGCGCCCCTTTCCTGGCTTTCCTGAGCACACCGCTACTGCGGCGTGCGCTGCTCAGGAAGCCGGCGCTCCCCCCCGTCTTCAGCTGGCGCTGGGGCTGGGAGGGAAGGGCGCCCGTTCAAAGCCAGCGCTCCACCCCCCTCCAGCTGGCCCTTCCCTAGCTTTCCTGAGTACGCCGCTAGTGCGGCGTGCTCAGGAAAGCCGGCGCTCCACCCCCCCGTCTCCAGGCCCCACCGGGAGATTGGCATCCCCATGGGGTGGGCGCCCCAGGCTGTCTTGCCTAGGGCGCCCAGACACCTGGGGCCGGCCCTGCCCGCAACAGACACCCTGTGAGGTAGGCGGGGCTGAGAGAGCTCTGACAGAAACTGCTCTTTTTCAAGGACAGCTGTGCCAGAACTTGTGACTGACCCAAGGTCACATCAGCAGCTGCAAGTGGAGGAGTCGGGGAATCAAACCCGGTTCTCCCAGATTAGAGTCTGCACACTTAACACTACATCAAACTGGCTCTCTGGCAAATCCCCGAAGAGCGCCTGTGTCCCGCGTTGGTCCACTTCCTGGAAGTATGAAACCTCCGCCGATAAGCCGGGAGCAACCCACGTTGGGCAGAAGGCAACAGTGGTATGATTGGCCATGCTCCGCTCTACTGCCCAATGCAGTGCTCCCCCAATCGGCAAAATGTGCTTATGCGCATGAGCACTCATGCGCACATAAACCCATATACCCACAGCCGAATTAATGGGGAAACACCGCATACAGTGCACCTCCGGGGCAGCAGTCTGAACACTCCAGCACGCCTCCTCCCAGTATGCTCCGGCAGCAGCCCGGGCTGTCTGAACGGGAAACCCCGGAACAGTTTGTTCTGGGGCTTTTTTGCCACGACTGGCTCCCGGAGCAAATTGCGAGTTCGAACTCAGCCACAGTATTCCAAATGAGGCAGCACTACAGATCTGTCATTCCGTTGGCCAGATTTGTGGTTCTGTCTGAATGTGGTATTCCTGTGTCAAGATAAGATGGGAGAAGTACCTAAGGGAAGCCAGTTTCTCCCTGAACACCCACACACACAAGATTCCAAGAGGTGAGGAAATCTCACCAGCTCTTGGTCTGCTAGCAAAAGAAGCACGCATGTCATTCCTCTTTCTCTTTGAGCACCGGAGACGGGGTGCGATCTCTGCCCCTCGGCGTAAAAGCACGGTGCGTTTTTGAGCACGTGCAGACCATCAGGGAATCTGGATTTCTGCCTTTGCGTGTTAGCAGTGACAGAAACACTTTTCGAGGACGATGCAACTGGAATGTTCTCCTTGGGATATCTGGTTGAATCTAGCAGAGTTTTGCCCCGTCGTAGAGGCGTGATCCGGAGTGCAGGAAATAAATCTCCCAAGATGCAAAAAAAAAAAAAAGTAAAACTTGTGTTTATTCAAGCAGATCCCGTTCACGTTCCAGTTGCAGGCACAATGAGAGGGAGAGAAGCCTAAAATCTAAAGAGTGCTTTCCCCTATCACAAAGGGCCAGCTTGTCCGGTGTCATGCGTGTGGGAGTACAAGGGCACAATCTCTACAAGAGAGACCTGCGGAAACATGTGTCTCCATGGAAGGCCATGTGAAGAAAGTGAGAGGATAACCATGGAAGGCCATGTAAGAAAGTGAGAGGATAACCATGGAAGGCCATGTAAGAGAGGATAACCATGGAAGGCCATGTGAAGAAAGTGAGAGGATAACCATGGAAGGCCATGTGAAGGAAGTGAGAGGATAAAGTGAGAGAGAGGGGGTCAGGGGGCGGCTCCCAGGTTAACACAAAGAAAGGCATCCCATTCAAGGAGATAACACCTGTCACCCTTAGAGTGATGTAGCACCCCCCCCAATGTCCAGGCCTGCTGAGTCGCTCACTCCAACAGTTCTTTGAAACCCAGCTTTGGTTTGGAATTGCACAAACCGAAGCCACTGGTCACTGGAAGTCTCCCCAACTGCTCTGCTCTTCACCGGAGTCTGTGAAAAGGAATCCCCTGGCGTTTGGCAGAGACCACAAGAAGGGATTCCAAGTGGCCCTCCTTTTCTTTGCAAAAGCATCAGCCCTGGAGTGTAGGGTTTCTCTCCCTTCTTTTTCCCTATGACTGCAGAAAGAGCCGCCTGATGGGTCTTGGACTGTCCCTCCAGCTATGTGTGGCCTCAAGTGGGGGCATCATAATCCCAGATATGATTTTTATTTTATTTGAACAAAGTAACACACACACACACACACAAAAGAAAACATACAGAAGGGAATATCATCTCGATTTTGAACGTTCCTCTCGTGCAAGTATCTCGTTACGTAAACTTTTCATCCCGTCACCTTGTCTCGTTAAAATTATCACTTGCAAATCAGTCGGACTTTTGATTTTTAAATCCCAGAAAGATTAAAGACGTCTGTGTTGTTTTGCTGGCGTAGTCTTCAAGCCACTTATAAAAAAATCTTGACCGTGTATTCTCAAATGTTGTCTCTGTTTGCCCTTTCAAGATCAGAGTCCGTTTACCCATTTCTGCAGTTTCCAAGATTTTCCTTAAGGTTTCTTCTCTCACGGGCATCTCCAACTTTCTCCAATACTTAGCATAACATATTCTAACAGTTATATACAATATAAGACTCCGATAGAGTCCGCCCTCCAAAGCAGGCATTTTCTCCGAGGGAACGGATCTCTTGTCGTTTGGAGGTCAGTCGTAATCCCAGGAGATCTCCAGCCCCAAGCTGGAGGTTGACAATCATATTCCATCAACATTATGAGATGAAGAGAGAAGAGAAGAGATTGGATTTATACCCCCCCTTCGTTACCCGAAGGATTCCCAGAGCGGCTCACAAACTCCTTTCCTTTCCCCTCCCCTCAACAGACACCCCATGAGGGAGGTGGGGCTGAGAGAGAGCTCTCCCGAGAACTGCCCTTGAGAGAACAGCTCTGAGAGAACTTGTGACCGACCCAAGGTCACACCAGCAGCTGCATGTGGAGGAGGGAGGAATCAAACCCGGCTCTCCCAGCTCCTAACTGATACACCAAACTGGAGATTAGGACATTGCCACTCCAGGGTGGCTGCCAGGGTTACCATCTGCCCACCTCTGGGGGGAGATCCCCCATAACTTGTCTTCGCTGCCCACCGTCACTCAGCTTGGTGGCTGGAGGAAACCAGTCAACGAAATGCGGAGTGAAATCTTCTGCCGTTTGCTTGTTGGATAGTTTGACACATATGCAGTAGCGGTGCAGGTGGAATTTCATTTCCTGGCCTCGCAAGGGCTTTTTGGGGCCTGTATGGTAGGTGAAAGGCCGCAGTGGCTCAAGTGGTTAAGACGCTGAACTGCAGGCTGTGGAAGGTCGGTAGTTCAGCAGTTCGAGACCCGAGAGTGCTACATGGCGGAGTGAGCTCCCGTCTCTGGTTCCAGCTCCTGCCAACCTAGCAGTTTGAAAGCAAGAAATTGCAAGTA
The DNA here is from genome assembly GCA_029375565.1 of Gekko gecko. Taxonomy (NCBI): domain Eukaryota; kingdom Metazoa; phylum Chordata; class Lepidosauria; order Squamata; family Gekkonidae; genus Gekko; species Gekko gecko. Next base: position 239,273,682 of record JAPDNY010000003.1, on the reverse strand, counting down.
GATAAATAGGTACCACCTCGGTGGGAAGGTAACAGCGTTCCGTGCGCCTTGGTGTTTAGTCATGCCGGCCACATGACCATGGAAGCGTCTTCGGACAACACTGGCTCTTCGGCTTTGAAACAGAGATGAGCACCGCAACCCTAGAGTCGGATTTGACTGGCTTTCGAGCAAGGGAACCTTTACCTTTACTATGGTAGGTGAAGGGCCACTGTGGCTCAGAGGTTAAGATGCTGAGCTGCAAACCGTGAAGGTCTTTCATTCGGCAGTTCGAGACCCGAGTGCCACGTGACGGAGCGAGCTCCCGTCTCTGGCCCCAGCTCCTGCCAGCCTAGCAGTTCGGAAGCAAGACATTGCAAGTAGATGAATAGGTACCGCTTCGGTGGGAAGGTAACAGCGTTCCGTGAGCCTCGGCGTCTAGTCATGCCGGCCACATGACCATGGATAAGACTTCGGACAGCGCCGGCTCTTCGGCTTGGGAACGGAGATGAGCAGCGCCCCCTGGAGTTGGATTCGACTGGCTTTCGAGGAAGGGAAACCTTTTTATAGTAGGTGAGATGGCTCTACACAAGGCCGTGGATGGCCAGGTCAGGTCACTAAGTGATATGACGGGAAGCCGTGCATTCCAGAAACCTGTGCGAAAAAAACGTGCTTGTGTGAAGTAACACGGCCTTAAGCAGCCTGACGGCCCAACCTAATGTGATTTCGTCAGAGCTTGGAAGCTAAGCAGGGCTAGGAGCTGGCTAGTGTTTGGACGGGAGACTGTCAAGGAAGTCCAGGGTTGCCGTGCAGGGGCAGGCGAGGGCAAACCAGTTCTACTCGCCTCTCGCCTCGAAAACCACATGGACCCGGGGTCACCATGAGTCAGTTGCTACTTGACAGCACTCAGTTATTATGCAGAAAGCCAGTGTGGCGTCATGGTTAAGAGTGTCGGACTAATACCTGGTAGGTAAAGGTAAAGGTTCCCTTGCTCGAAAGCCAGTCAAATCCGACTCTAGGGTTGCGGTGCTCATCTCCATTTCAAAGCCGAAGAGCCAGCGCTGTCCGGAGACGTTTCCGTGGTCATGTGGCCGGCATGACTAAACACCAAGGTGCACGGAACGCTGTTACCTTCCCACCAAAGTGGTACCTATTTATCTACTTGCAATTTCTTGCTTTCGAACTGCTAGGTTGGCAGGAGCTGGAACTAGAGATGGGAGCTCACTCCGTCATGCGGCACCCGGGTGTCGAACTGCTGAACTACTGACCTTCCACAGCCTGCAGTTCAACGTCTTTAACCACTTGAGCCATCGCAGGTTCAAATCCCCCCTCACACCATGAAAGCTCGCTGGGTAATATTGGGTGAGTCACAGTCTCTCAGCTTAAACTACCTCACAGGGTTGTTGTGAGGATAAAATGGAGGAAAAGAGAAGGGTGTAAACTGCCTTGGGTCCCCGTTGAGGAGAAAGGCAGGGTATAAATGAATTAAATGAATGAATGAATGAATAAATCCAATCTCTTCTCTTCTTCTACCCAGCTCTGGTGTAGTGGTTAAGAGTGCGGATGCTAACCTGGGAGAACCGGGTTTGATTCCCCACGCCTCCACATGCAGCTGCTGGTGTGACCTTGGGTCAGTCACAAGTTCTCTCAGAGCTCTCTCAGCCCCACCTACCTCACGGGGGGGGGTCTGTTGTGGGGAGAGGAATGGAAGGAGATGGTAAGCTGCTGTGAGACTCCTTCAGGTAGTGAAGAGTGGAGTATAAAATCCAACTCTTCTTCCATTAACTTGGACTTAAATGAACCTGGTGTTTTATGTTTTTTTTTAAAATAAATACAGTGCTTCTTTGTAGTAAGACTGATTGATTGGCTTCCTGGTTGTTTATACGATTGGCTGCCCAGTAGCATATAGTGACAATAGGTCTGGGGTGGGTGGGTGGGCTGGAGCAGGACTACGATTGTGCTGCTGTGTTAAAATGTGCACGGATGACACCCTGCCAATGGAGTTGTACTGTAATGTTGTTGTTGTCCGACTCTTCGTGACCCCAAGGACCACATCACACCACATCACGCCCTCCTGTCTTCCGTCATGCTCCGGAGTTGGCTCAATTTCATGTTCGTTGCCTCGATGACACTGTCCAACCATCTCATCCTTTGCCGTCTCCTTCTTCTTTGGCCTTCAGCCTTTCCCAGCATCAGGGTCTTCTCCAGGGAGGGCTCCCTTCTCATTGGGTGGCCAAAGCATTTGAACTTCAGCTTCAGTCTCTGGCCTTCCAGGGAACAGTCAGGGTTGATTTCTTTTAGGATTGACTGATTCGGTCTCCTTGCAGTCCAAGGGACTCTCAAGAGTCTTCTCCAGCACCACAGTTCAAAAGAATATATTCTCCGGCGCTCGGCCTTTCTCATGGTCCAACTCTTGCAGCCATACAGTACTACTGGGAATACCATTGCTTTGACCGTGCGGACTTTTGTTGGCAGGGTGATGTCCTTACTTTTTATAATGCTGTCTAGGTTTGCCATAGCTTTCCTCACAAGGAACAGGTGTCTTTTTATTTCATGACTGCAGTCACCGTCTGCAGTGATCTGGGATCCCAGGAATGTGAATTCTGTCACTGCCTCAATGACTTCCCCTTCTCTTTGCCAAGGAGTGACAGTGCTTCTTCTTGCACTGTCTTAGTTAGAATAGGTAACATTAGAATATGTTAAACGTAACCTGATGAACAGACTCAAACTGTTCACAAGCAAATTGTTTGACGAAGAACTGGCTGTATGTTTATGACTGGTGAGCAGACTGTGAGTGAACTGGGGGGAGTTTCTGGAGGATCCTTATTCCAGTTGACACCCTTCGATTTCAATAGATGGCCTAGAGTGACTCTGCCTAGGCTTTCACTATAAACCAGGAAGAAAACCTGCAAGATAATTGAAGCAGAATTTCTTTTCGCTAAAAACTTCTACCGTGCAGCACGATATCACAAAGTGTAGTAAAGTGAACAGAAACAAGCCACTGTTGGTTTCTCAGAGTTCAGATGAACACCTGGCTCTCGTGTGCAGAATCCCCGCACTATTTCCCTCCTCCTGACAACCCCTATATCCTCTACCCTTTCCCTGCCTCATTCTGTCCTTCTCAGCCATTCACTAGCCTCCTTTTATCACTATTGGAGTATAGATATGAAATCCAATTTGTTATGTACGCAGACCGCCACCAGGGGTCCATGACCGCAGTAAGGAGCTTGGTCCCGAAACACAATAGAGACCAGGGATCCGAGACCACCCTGTGTCCACCAGTAGGACCTCTGGCAGGGAAATTCAAACCCTCCAATGGGACTGGGGGGGTGCCAGGTGGAGTGCATATAATTGGCCCTTGCAGGGCCAGGTTTTTCAGTCTTGTGTGTGAAGTACAATAAACGTGTCTGAATGCATGTCGTAGTCTGAGTCTTCATGCGGCGAACCCAGTACTTTATTTTCCATTTTAGTAGTTACCAGTTAGGGTTGCCGGCCCCTGGTAACATTGCCCAACACTGCTTTGAGAAGTGACAGAAGAAAAATAAAACTTAAAAAATGGCTGTTGATACGACATCGCTTCCAAGCTGAAGAAGCACTGTCAATCCTCTCTAACAATTGACAAAAATTCTGTGATTTTTACCATAGAGTTTCTGCCAGTTCCTAGAAAGGTGTGATACAACATCCGGGACTTCTGGAAGTGACATTATGGCACGCGCCCCCTTTATTCTGACAGCGGTACCGTGAGGGTCTGCGTGTTGTGCCTGGTCAGAGCTGCTGATTATTTTGCTGACCAGTCCTCTATACAAATCTACAATAGTCTCTTCAGGGTATTTGTTTTCCCTTCTTGGTCAGGGATATTTGTAAGGACCACTGCTAAGTGTATTTACTTTACTATTAGATAGGCACCATGGCTTGTAAACTTCAAAACAGAACAGGCTTTATTTAAACAAAACACAACAGGGGAATGGAAGTTTTACATGGAGGTTAATTTGTTTCTTCTTCTCAGTTACACAGATGTTAAATAGTTCACTAGACTCTCTGATGATCACACCCTCCTGGACTGATTCGTGGTTAACTTTTGGCTTTGGTTCTCTGGCCCCTTTTTGAGTCCAACTGGCCACCACCAATTTTCCTGACTCGGCTCAGATCTTTTTCTTAGCCCTCACAAAACCACTTCTCTCAGATCCCTTAAGGAGTGATGTCTCATTGGTGTACGACGCTATTGTGTTGAGTTTTTAACCGTCTGGTCACTGTCTCCTTCCTTCTGAGGAACTCAGTGAACCAGGTGATTCCACACAGAGCTACAGAGCTCCTTCAGTTCGCTGACAGACTCCCTGTTAGCTCTCCATCCAACCACTAACTGCTGCTTCTCAACTGCCAATTCCAAACTGACCGTCTGGTCTGTTAAACGCCAATCACCGAGGGTTCTGAGCTAAATGGCCCTCTCCTCACTCCATCATATGACTCAGCAGGGTTCTGTGTTTACTTTCTGCTGGTCCCAGATCTTTAAGTCCGTCACAGACATCATGCCCTTGGCTGACAGCCACCCTCCTCCTCTATGTTGTTCTCCAGTCACTTGCCGGTTGCAACACTGTTGTCCATTCGTATACAACTCTAAAGAATTGCACAGTAAGCTCGCTTGACCCAATGTGGTGACATGGTTGGAGTGTCAGACTAGAACCAGGATGACCAAAGGTTGAATACTCTCTCTGCCATGGAAGTTTGCTGTGTTCACTCTCTGAACTTAACCTTCATTGCACAGTTGTTGAAAGGATTTAATGGGGGAGGGAAGAAAAATATATGCTACCCTGGGGGATAAATACACCTAAAAGGTCAAACTAGTGGACTACTGGACCCCCTTGGGGAGGGGAGGCAGGACGAAATATTTCAGTTGATAACATTTTAATGCATAAATGCTAGCCTTCTGTTTGGAGGGATTTCTGCCACCCGCTCGGTTTCTGCTAGAGAGCATGCTGAAACATCTGCCTCGGCCATAACCATTCCTGATATGATATCTTCAGCAGATGTTTGGGAATTTGATGTAAAACCAGGGTTGAGTTCAAAGGCTGGTGTGCAGGATGAAAGAGGCGATGGGAGGGGGACATACTAGGGCAATCCATTTTTCTGTTCCTCTACTTCTAATGAAAAAAAATTATCTAGCTAGTTTTCCCCTCTCTGGCCTTCCTCGTGCCATATCTGTTCTGATTCACCAAGAAAAACAATGTTGTTTACCATCAGGAGGGACTGGAAGTTTGCACAGATCTGTCCTGGACGGCTTTCCTTGAGCTCTCATGTTTCTCCCATCTCGTCTCTGAGTTCAGATTCTAAAAACAGCCCACCACATCTCCTTTAAAAAAGAAATTCCTTGCAAGATTAACTTAGCAGAAATGGCATCTTCGGCTGAAGATGAGGCAACACGTTGACTCGGGGGGGGGGTAGGCCGACCACATGGAGTTTCACTAAAGTGTGAACTTTTCACCATCGTGATTCACTTTCCGGATTCCGCATTTCCCTTTACCGGCTGGTAGCCACCCCCCCATATATGTCGATCAAAAGTGATAGAGAATACAGCCACCGGTTAGAGACGTTGGAGTCCTGTGTCCAGTTTCGGGCACCACATTTTAGGAAGGATGTTGATAAGCTGGAGCGTGTCCAGAAGAGGGCAACCAGGATGGTGAGAGGGTTGGAATCCAAGTCTTACGAGGAAAGGCTGAAAGAGTTGGGTATGTTTAGCCTGGGCAAGAGAAGGCTTAGAGGCAATGCTCCCTCTAAGCTATGGAGTCTTGTGAGCAAAAATTGTGCTTTGTGAGCGACTGGCATCAAAGTTGTGAGCGAGTGATTTGGCTGCTGCATAAATTAGTTTGCTCTGGAGCCCTCCTTCCTCAGCTGAGACAAAAATGTGTGAGCCGGAGGCTAAAAAACGGTGACTCAGCTTAGAGGGAACACTGCTTAGAGGGGACATGATTGCAGTCTTCAAATATTTGAAGGGCTGTCATGTAGAAGATGGAGCAGATCTGTTCTCTCTTGCTCCGGATTGCAAGACTAGATCTAATAGGTGGAAATTACAAGGGAGTCGATACCAGCTAAATATCAGGAGAAACTTCCGAGCTGTAAGAGTGGTTGAGCAGTGGAATGGACTGCCTCGGGAGATGGTGGATGCTCCTTCGCTGGATGTTTTCGAGGGAGTCGATACTAGCTAAATATCAGGAGAAACTTCCGGAACTGTAAGAGTGGCTGAGCAGTGGGACAGTCTGCCTCGGGAGGTGGTGGATGCTCCTTCGCTGGACGTTTTCAAGTGGAGGCTGGATGATCATCTTTCAGGTATGTTGTAGGTATGTAGGGCTATCTTTCGGCTACGCTCCTGCAGAGTGCAGGGGGTGGACTTAGATGACCTGCAAACAGTGTTCCCTCTAAGCTGAGTTAGTGTGAGCTAGCTCACAGTTTTCTAGCCTCCAGCTCACACATTTTTGTCTTGGCTCAGGAAGGAGGACTCCAGAACAAACTGATTTATGCAGTAGCCAAATCGCTCGCTCACAACTTCAACGCCAGTAGCTCACAAAGTTGAATTTTTGCTCACAAGACTCCACAGCTTAGAGGGAACATTGCCTGCAAGGTCCCTTCCAACTCTTAACATTCTATGATTCTGTGATTCTAAGACGTAACGGCTGTCTTATTCTGTTAGCAGAGCACTGAGTTCCCATTTGGCGTTTTCAGGCCCCTGCTACAGGCGGCGGATCCCTGACCCCATCGGGGGCTTCCAGCCATCCCTCAGCTGGTCAGCAGGGGGAGGTGCCCAAAAAGCAGTGTCCCAGAGCACTAATGTCGCTCCCCATGTGCCCAGAAGCGATGTCTGATGGAAGTCCCAGATGCGATGTCCCCTATCTCAGACCTCCAGACTGAGTGGCAAGAGAGACTAGATAGCTAGATAGGCACACTGACCTTTCTTCCTGTATCTACTCTTCTGCCACGGTCCTCTTTGATATGCAGACTGTGATCTCAGAGACCAGTTTTCCTTTCCTGCTTCTCTCTTGCTCTCACTGAAGACATGCGGTCCTCTCTTCGGGTTAGAACAGAGAAAAGGAAGTACAGATAAAAGGAAGCCGGGTTAGAACGGATAAAAGGAAGTCCGTCTTCACCCAAAGAGTGATTGACACGTGGAATTCACTGCCACAGGAGGTGGTGGCAGCTACAAGCATGGACAGTTTCAAGAGGGAATTAGATAAACATCTGGAGCAGAAGTCCATCAGTGGCTATTAGCCACAGGGTATTGATGGGAACTCTCAGTCTGGGGCAGGTGATGCACTCTATCCTTGGTGCTGGAGGGGGCAGCAGTGGGAGGACTTCTGGTGTCCTGGCCCCACTGTTGGACCTCCTGATGGCACCTGGTATTTTTGGCCGCTGTGTGACAGAGTGTTGGACTAGATGGGCCATTGGCCTGATTCAACACTAGCTTCTCTTATGTTCTTATGTTCTCTCAGCACCCTGAGGCAGACGGGCCTCTCGTCATCCGCCTCCATCCTTTAGCTAGTAAGTTAGTAATAATCTCTCAATCTCTGCTCTTTCCTATCCAAGGTGTCCTTCTCAAATAAAGAGAGAAGTATTTCCCTTCTAAACTTGCAATGTGTGTAATGTATTCGGCAAAGTGTAATTTTGAAAGACCATGTTAAGCTTCGTGCCTAGACAAGGATCCTAACCCTCAACATCTGATTGGTTGTCTAAGAAGTGCCGTCCAAAGTGCCTGGTTCAGGCCAACATGCCCGGCACGATGACGTCACCTGGAGGTGACATCATCACACCAGGCATGTTGCCAGCCGACGCTCCAGCAATCAGCCTGAAAACTCTATGGTACCATAGAGTTTCCAGGCTGATTGCTAGAGCGTTGGCCGGCGACGTGTCCAACGACGAACCTCAAACTCTTGGGGGGAATGAACCCTATTGGTTCTTATCTCTGTAATCTTATTGGTTACTTATATGTAAATAGGCGTGGCTAACATTAGCCGGGAACGTTTAAAAAGGAGCCAAGCTCCTTTGTCATCTGTTGATCTGCGGTTTTGCTGTTCCGGTTGACTTTTGAGCGTTGCTGAATAAAGCTGAATCGCTTTGCTGAACTCAAGTTAAGTGTCATACTGACAGGTTCAAAAGCAAGTAGATCCAAACATTCTTAGGACCAAGAAAGGCTTTATTGGAATACAGTGCTGAAACCCACAGTGAAACGGTTATTGTCAGGAATGGCGGGACAAGCTGCTCAAGCATGGTTATAGTGTGATGCAAAATTGCAACTAGCAAATGATCTGCAAGCGCGCGTGCACGGGAAACTCCCGGCGGGAGAGTTACTTAATAGGCGGGAGACGACTCCCTCCTCCCCTCGGCTTCACAGGACTGGAAAATTCTCATAGACTCAAGAATAGCCCAAAGCCTGCATTCAAGGCCACTGTGATAACACCGAGCAGCAGCGAAGAAGCTCCCACGTTACAGCTAGCATCCCTACGCAAGCGCAGAAGCAGGGACAAGATAGGGAACACAGAACAATGGACACAGTGTGAAACATTAAACAAACCATTACTGACACATACTTAACAATGTGGCTCTGCGTAGCTCTCTAAGCTGAGTAACTTGGTAAAGTGACGCTGCTGCGTTTGGAGCTTTATTTAAGCATTCTGCTGCCTAACGGTGACCGGACTAACCACACCAGTTAACCTCAATATGGTGAAGAGGGATTAGAAAGAGAGTGCAGAGAGGGCCATGGTCACCGGAATCATCACTCTGGTCTGGTTTCTGGAACAAATTCTGAGACAGGTTACAGCAGGGGTGTCAAACTCGTTTGTAACGAGGGCCGGATCTGACATCAATGAGACTTTGTCGGGCCGGGCCACGTGTGTCATAAAACGGAATGCCAGGTAGCAGAGATACAAACTTTATAAAGGACACAAACACAATGAAAGATTTTTTACACTTGAAATAAAACATGCCTAAAACACTAGCAGTCTTGCAATATTGTGTCTGTTCAACAGTCTCCGATAACTGACACCTCTTGCTCTGAGTCATTGCAGCAGCAGAACTGGAAAAGGAAGCAGGAAACAGCCGGGGCCTTGTGGGCTACATAAGAACATAAGAGAAGCCAATGTTGAATCAGGCCAATGGCCCATCTAGTCCAACACTATGTCACACAGCGGTCAAAAATACCAGGTGCCATCAGGAGGTCCAGCAGTGGGGCCAGGGCACCAGAAGCCCTCCCACTGCTGCCCCCTCCAGCACCAAGAATAAAGTGCATCACCTGCCCCAGACCAAGAGCTCCCATCTATACCCTGTGGCTAATAGCCACTGATGGACTTCTGCTCCATATGTTTATCTAATTCCCTCTTGAAACTGTCCATGCTTGCAGCTGCCACCACCTCCTGTGGCAGTGAATTCCCTATGTTCCCTCTAAGCTGAGTTAGTGTGAGCTAGCTCATAGTTTTTTAGCCTCTGGCTCACACATTTTTGCCTTAGCTCAGAGAAGGAGGGCTCCAGAGCAAACTAATTTATGCAGTAGCCAAATCACTTGCCCACAACTTTAGTGCCAGTCACTCACAAAGTAGAATTTTTGCTCACAAAGCTCCGCAGCTTAGAGGGAACATTGCTTGTGGGCCAGTTTGCAGCCCTCTGAGGGCCTGATTCGTCCCTCAGGCTGCATGTTTGACATCTCTGGGTTACACATAGGGCTGCCAAATCCCCTGAGGGGATGGAGGTCTTCCCACTGAAAGGGCCCCCAACCTGCCAGTCTGGATCAGGCCAGTGGGGGGAACTCTGCCCCCAAAGTGCCCGGTTCAGGCCAACATGCCCGGCATGATGATGTCACCTGGAGATGACATCATCATGCCAGGCACGTTGCCAGTCGACGCTCTAGCAATCAACCTGAAAACTCTATGGTACCATAGAGTTTCCAGGCTGATTGCTAGAGCGTCGGCCGGCGACATGTCCAACGTGATGACGTCACTTCTTCCCCGCTGTGCCAAGTAAGTGACATGGCAACCCTTGTTACACACTCCTCAACTTTGTCCGGAGGTTGAGAAGAAATCTGAAATCTCACTTAAAACAAGCCCAGAAGCGGCCCGGCCAGCTGTGTTCTTTTCCGAAGATCTAACACTTACAGTCCAGCTGGGTTTGCTGTCTTTACATGTGCTTATCTCTTCGGGTTGTCGGAGTGACAGATCCCCCTTCATCTGCCATGGGAAACTCATTCATGAGGCAGAAAGAAAGACGGGTGGCAGGCGAGCGATGAAGGACTTGGCACAAGCCCGTCTTTCCACTCTCACGAAGCGTTTGCCAGAATCACACCACCGCTGGGAATGGTGAAATCCTTTTTGACACTGAGGTCATCAGCCTACCCCCACGTGCTCCAGCCTGTGCAGAGAAAGAGAGCCAGAGCTTCAGTTATGTCACTTGTTTTCGGGGTTCGAGTTTTACCCCGGGACCAGAGAAGTGATGGAGCGCCGATCAGGCACAGTGGCCTTCACAATCAGAGCGTCAGAGTGTTTTCCTCTGGTTGCCAGCATGGAGTTTGTGCCCTTCCCCATTACAGCTCATCTCCAGAGACCAACCAGTTCTGTTGGACACAGGGTTGCCAGACCCTCATGGAGAGAAGGTTGTCAGGACCCCCATCACTAGGCCCCACCACTAATCAGCTGGCTGGCAGGGGGGACTTACCCAGAGCCAGTTTGGCGTAGTGGTTAAGTGCGTGGCCTCTAATCTGGGAGAACCGGGTTTGATTCCCCACTCCTCCACTTGCACCTGCTGATGTGACCTTGGGCAAGCCATAGTTCTGGCACAGCTGTTCTTGAAGAATGAGCAGTTTCCGTCAGAGCTCTCTCGGCCCCAGCTTCCTCACAGGGTGTCTGTTGTGTGGAGGGGAAGGGAAAGGAGTTCGTAAGCCACTCTGAGACACCTTTGGGTAGTTAAGGGCAGGGTATAAATCCAATCTCTTCTTCTTCTTGGGAAGACTTCTAGTGTCCTGGCCCCACTTCTGGACCTCCTGATGGCACCTGGTATATTTTGGCCACTGTGTGACAGAGTGTTGGACTAGATGGGCCATTGGCCTGATTCAACATTGGCTTCTCTTATGTTCTTATGTTCCTCTTCTTCTTTTTCTCCTTCAAAGACAGCGAGGCCCAGTTGACACTGCAGGGACATGCCTACATCACTTCCAGTGTGAGTCATGAGTGACATCATCACATCAGCGAAGTCAGGGTGGCGCTCTGGTGTTTTGGTGAAAACTCTATGGCAGAAACCAAGTTTACTATAGAGTTTTTGCCCAAATATGAGAGTGCTGCCTGGGTCTCTTTAAATGTTTTTGAGAAGAAGTGCATGGCCCCCCATCCTTCTCGAAACATCTTCTCAAAAAATCTTGTGGTCTTCCCTTTAAGGAAGGAGGTAGAACCCCCGATAGCCCCAGTGTGATTACTGTAACTCAGTATTACTACCTCAGAAGAGGATAAGCTATCACAGAATACCTCAGAGTTGAGCTTTGGTGTATGAGAGACTGTGTCTGACGTCAAGCCTTTTCAGTTACATTTTCTTTCTTCAACAACAGTTCAAAAATACCCAGAAACCTATTTTGTTCTTTAATAAATATATCCTTATTGGGTTAAGTTTATCCCAGCATTTAGACAGTCCTTCCTCAGGGCCACATAGTCCTCCAAAGCGCCCAGACACTGGGTCATTCTACCAAAATAGAGGGATTTGGAATTTTGAATTCCTGGTGGCAGCAGAAAATCTACTAAGTTCATGTACACAGAGTGTGTTTTAAAGGAGAAATAGTCTCCACAATAAGTAGGACGTACATGAACTTAGTAGATTTTCTGCTGCCACCAGGAATTCAAAATTCCAACTCTCTCTATTTTTTATTTTGTGACATCAGTGCCCCCCGGCTTATTTAAAGGTCCCCCGAATTACAAAGTCCTGGCTACGGCCCTAAAGCTGGCAAACCTACATTCTGTGCTAGAACAAAGTTTGAGTACAGCGGCAACTAGAAGATCACAAAATCTAATTCTTTAGTGTGCATGCAGTTTGGTGAGCCAGTCTGGTGAGCCAGTTTGGTGTAGTGGTTAAGAGCATGGACTCTAATCTGGGAGAACTGGGTTTGATTCCCCACTCCACCACATGCAGCTGCTGGTATGTCCTTGGGTCAGTCGTAAATTCTTTCAAAGCTGTTCTCTCAAGGGCAGTTCTTGGGAGAGCTCTCTCAGCCCCACCTACCTCACAGGGTGTCTGTTGTGGGGAGAGGAAGGGAAGGGGATTGTAAGCCGCTCTGAGACTCCTTTGGGTAGTGAAGGGCGGGGTATAAATCTAATCTTTTCTCTTCTTCTGCCTCACAGGGTGTCTGTTGTGGGGAGGGGAAGGGAAGGGAATTGTAAGCCGCTCTGAGACTCCTTTGGGTAGTGAAGGGCGGGGTATAAATCCAATCTCTTCTCTTCTTCTGCCTCACAGGGTGTCTGTTGTGGGGAGGGGAAGGGAAAGGAATTTGTAAGCCGCTTTGAGATTCCTTTGGGTAGTGAAGGGTGAGGTATAAATCCAATCTCTTCTCTTCTTCTGCCTCACAGGGTGTCTGTTGTGGGGAGGGGAAGGGAAAAGAGTTTGTAAGCCGCTCTGAGACTCCTTTGGGTAGTGAAGGGTGGGGTATAAATCCAATCTTCAGATACAATAATTTCAGAGACTTCTGGTACTTTCTGTGCTGTGAGAGACGCCGAAAGCGAGTCCTCCAACTTCAGAACTTTGAGGGGCCCCCACCCCTTCGGTTATGGGCGTGTGTGGTCTCCTTCCTCAGACACCAGACTTTCCATTCTCCATCAGCAAGTCACCCTGTGGACGTTTCCTCATTTTGCATTGGAGAGGAAATGTCAACAAGTGAGTCTTCTAGCAAAGCAACAGGTTCGTCTTCCTCACCGTCCGACTGTGGGGGGATTTAACTAGGAAGCAAGCTTTTATATAAATATTTGGGAGGAGGAAGACTCCCCCACAACCCGCTCATAATAAAACATTTATTATGGTCTCAGAGCTCCAGAATTTCTGGGGAGGGGGGCGGGCGTGATCCCCCTCATCAGTTACTCCAGCATGGCAAGACAGAGAAAGCGCTACAAGCGATGGGAAACATTTGGCTCGTAAAGGAATTGGCTTCCCAGTTCCCGCGCCAGGAAACTGACATCCGTCATTCTCTTCCAGAGTCTTAAAAAACTGCAAACCATGACTGCTCCCCCCCCCCATTAGATCACTAGCACTCAGTTTGTCACAGGGGATCGCCAACCTCCAGTTGGATTACAGTGGAACTCGCTGCCTCAGGACGTGGTGGCAGCTACAAGCATAGACAACTTCTAGAGGGAACTGGAGAAACGTATGGAGCAGAGGTCCATCAGTGGCTATTGGGATAGATGGGACACTCTGTCTGGGGCACTGATGCTCTGTCTTATTGGTGCTTGGGGAGGCAACAGTGGGAGGGCTCCTGGAGTTCTGGCCCCGCTGGTGGGACCTTCTGAGGGCACCTGGGTTTTGGCCACTGTGTGAC